>CM025789.1:32341550-32365799 GCA_014635995.1 Sarcophaga peregrina
GATTGATAGTTCCGATAGCAATTTGATTTGAAACTATTTTAACATTAAATGCCGCACTTGCATTGCATTTCCCTACCTAACCCAAAGCGGATAGCATCATCATCATCTCATCCAGTTGAGTTTGAAATATTTTATGCCTGCTTTAAAACGTATTAATCTGATAGCAATATACGTACACCTTAAAGCAGATATTTAAAGTAATGCATTCACAGGAACTATACTACAAGATTACGAGCTAGTTGTGTGTATGTGGTGGTATTACACCAGCCATGTTGTGTGTGTTAATTTTACCAAAAAGAATTATCTTTTCAGCGGAAGTTCATTTTCATCTTGGTGGGTACTTTAATAAGCTAAATTTCCGGTTTTGGGGCTCAGACAACCTAAACGTATTCTTACAGAAGGCAATGCATCCATTACGAGTGACTGTTTGATGCGACTTGTGGAGAAAAGCCACACATTGGCCCAAAGTTCTTTGCAAATAAGGACGGCGCATCCATTACGATCAATCAAGATACCAGTCACACCCTGATAACCGATATTTGTGTACCCGCTCTTCATGGTATTGATGTGAACTATGTTTGAGTTCCATAGGATGGTACAACTTGTCACACATCTCATGCAATAATCGATTTAATGCGTCAAACGTTTGATGGCTGTGCACATTAGCTGAAATGGTGATATCAATTGGCCGCCAAGAAGTTGCTATCGTTGGATAATTTTCTGTAAAGCGCCGTTAAAGAAAAGTGTTATGCCGACAAACTGGAGACAATTGAGCATTTGAAGACCAATTGACCATGATACCAGATATGACCAAATACACTCGAAAAAGTGCACGAAAATTAAATTGATTGAATAAGGTACTGTGAGGCCATCTGCGACATTCATATGAACCACACCAAAATAAAAAAAAATAAAACAAAACAAAATTTGTCAAAATTTTAAGGCGTTTTTGTTTGACTGCATTTAAAAACTTAAACATTTGCTTGACAGACTGTATAGATCACACAAATTATTATTCAGCTGATGAAAGCTTAGTTTATTATTTATTTTGTTTCTTAATATTGAGCATAATTTAGCTTTTTAGTATTATGAAACTGTGGTCACACTGCCTAACACACAAAGGCAATTGAATTAATTGTTTTTGTTTCTAAAAAAAAATTCATTGTGGTTTTATTAACATAAATATGTACAGCCATGTACATTCGTTTTGTCGCATTTGAATTAAATTTATTATTTTTATTTCCTCCATTCATTGTCTTGTGACAAGTAAGAGCAGTCAAAACCAACACGTCTCTCACTGTGTTCCTTAACTAATCATGGGTTGGACTTGAAATTTCAAATATGATTGATAGAACGAACTGCAACTGGAAGATCAATATCTGATAAACGATTGTCAATAATCTCATGTCGAAACTTCTTTTACTTTCGTTGAAGCTTTAATTCTACGGTTTTTGTTAAATTTGTGGTTCGTTTATTGTCGCACTATCAGAAAGCCTTATTATGCCACCAATCTTTTTGTTTTAGATTATCGATAAAGTGTCGTTTTCAGTGTCCATTAATCGATTTCCTGAGCCCATTATTTATTTATTTTATTTATTTATTTATTTGAATTTCTGCACAACAAGAATGAATCTTATATTTACAGTACAGAATTAATTAAGGAAAAAAGTTGCAAACATAAAAAGAAATAGAATTACTTAAAAATTTACTTAAAACTAATACTTAAAACTAAAAGAGAGGGACACAGTAGAAGAAAAAGGAAATGAGAACAATTTGTACACACACATAAAAAGAAAGAGTAAAAAGATAAAAAAAAAATAAAACAAAAAACAGTAAGAGTATAAAAATAATTAATTAATTAATTTGATAATAAAAATAAAAAAAATTATATGTTATTTGAGTAGCAAAAGTAATATATGTAAATTAATTACAGAAAAATAAGAGCAATTGCTTTCTAAAATGCGTTACTTTACCAGTTAGTTGTATACTGTGAGGGAGCGAATTCCATAGACGAACTGAGTAAATTGAGAACTGCCGCTCAGAGACAAGTGTGTGATGTGCAGGAGGTATTAATTTTCTTCCCTGCGTGACCTGGCGAATATAATATTATCAAATAGATATTTAGGTTCCTGTGTATAAATGACTTTATGTAAAGATAAGAGCACTCTTATTTTAATCAAATTCTCAAAGATACCCCATATAAATTTTCAGAAACGGAAGATGTAGAGCTAAATCTTCCTAAACCATAGACATATCTAATAATGTTGTTAAAGACAGCATTAAGTCTTCGCTTGGATAAGGAATCAGAGTTAGCGAAAATTTCGCAACCATAAAGAAGGCCAGGTATAATATACGATTTTGCAAGAAGTATTCTTATTCTCTGAGGTGTAAAAGCCTGAGTAGCCCAAAGGGATCTGAGTTTCACATACGCTTGCGCCACAGCGAAATTAATGTGATCGTTCCAAGTCAGTGTGCTATTAAAAATAATGCCAAGATTCTTAGCCTTGGTGGTCAGTGAAATCTTGCTGTTGTTCAGAAAAATATCATCGGTAATCACGGGACTGCGTAATCTTTTATGTATCAAAAGACATTTAGATTTAAGGGGATTCAAGAAAAGTCCATTTGCCAAGGCCCAGTTGTGTATACGCTCAAGATCAGCATTGATTCTGGCAACATTCGCCGACACCGAATCTTCCGGGCTACTCAGATATAGCTGCACGTCATCAGCGTACATATGTACTCTACAAAAGGACAACTGACTGGGAAGATCATTTATATATAAGGAAAACAGAAGAGGTCCAAGAATGGATCCCTGTGGTACTCCTCTATTCAAAAACATGGTGAGGAAGACATGTTATTTGCATAAACGGATTGCGAGCGATTCATTAAATAAGAGGCGATAAGTTTAGTGGAGCTATGAGAAAAATTGAAAAAATAAGGAAGTTTCATAATCAGGGTATGGTGATTAACAGAATCAAAGGCCTTAGAATGGTCAAGAAGAACCAAGAAGTTCAACCGATTGCGATCCAGTTCCCTCCTAATATTCTCGCTCACGTCAATTAGAGCCGTTATACAACTTCTATTCGAACGGAAACCTGACTGCATATCACACAACAAGTCATGTTCCCGTAGATATTCACTTATCTGACGATTCAACAGTTTCTCAAGGACCTTGGAGAGATAACATAGTATAGCAATGGGTCTGTACTCCCCATTAGATTTCGGAATCGGTATAATCCTGGCATGTTTCCATTTGGTGGGGAAATGACCAGACAAGATATTTTCACAAAAAAAAAAGATTCAATTCAGGCGAATAAATTGACAAAAATTGGTTTGAACATCTAAGGCAAAATTTAATGTAATTTTTAAACACTGCGGTCAAACGAATATCTTTTGAAAGACAGCAACAATACCATTTTTTTCGGTTACTAAGTTTAATGATATAAAACACACCAATATCTATCAATCAATACAAAACAAATTAAGTGCGGTCAAACGATTGCCTATGACTGTATATACATTCATGTGAGCATATGTAGTATACAAATGAGAATCAATGTTTATTTAAAGAAAGAAGGGGAAATACTTTAAAGGCGTAATGTTTAATACTCATTTTGTTTCTAATGAATCACATTAAGATGTCTGTATGTGTTACGAAACGTTTTTTTCTGTTTTGGTTCTTAATTTTAACACTAAAACGTTAAACGGGTGTCATTTGTTTCAAATGAGTTCTATGTAAAGAATGATATTTTATAAATCAAAATTCTTATAGGAGTTTGATTCCAACGATATTGGTCAGCAGCGAGTTGGTCAGCTTATCCTCCACACATACATACATACGTCATTGATCATTACAACCTTTTATACAGGATTACGACCTAGCGTTTCTTATTACGTCCTAGCTTTCTTATGTCGTGGTGGTAATTTTATAAAGCATCCGACAAATAACTTTTTTTTTTGAAAATGCTTTAAAGAAAACTATAGAATATTTTCTCAAATTTCTTTTTCTATTTGAAAGTACAACCCTTCCGGTTAATAATGGCAAAAAATGTCATTCAAATGGTTCCCTCGGTTGGCCATGCAGTAGCCTACACGATTGGTCCAATTTTTAAGCACATTATCGACTGTGTGCAGTTGTATTTCAAAGCGTCAATTGTCTCTGGCTTGTCGGCGTAATACTTATCTTTGACGGCACCCCACAAATAATAGTCAAACTGTGTCAAATTGCAGCTACGAGGGGGCCAAAGGACATCAGCTCTGCGGCTGATAATGCGATCTTCAAAAAGAACGCACAAAACATCGAGTGTAGCTTCGGCTGTGTAGGACGTAGTGCCGTCCTGTTCAAACCAAATATTGCCAATATTCTCCTCTTCAATTTTTGTGAACGAAAATTCGTTCAATATGGCCCTCTACACACAATCTGAACAGATTTTATTCAAAAACTTTTCATGGCAATTTTTATTTACTTTTGGAGTTTTTCCCAGAAATCTGCAGAGAGGAAGTTTTTTCGTATTTCATTTTATTAGAGAAAATTAAACAGGGGCCTCGCGTCTAATACGACATTACATCATCTACTAGGCTAGAATAACTTCTAGGAATGATGGTGGATATTTTCTTAGAAAATATTCGGAAAATATTCGGAATTTATAAAATCAGAAAGCTGCCCCTCAAAGATAGCAATTCAAAATCAAAGAAATATCAGCCAGCTCTGTTCCTTCAATTTGCAAAGTTCCTTGCATATTTACATTTTCTAGTGAATGTTATACGGCTAACCCATCATCTGTCCCCAGTAAGGCGGCTCCCAGTTTCACCTAACCAAAGAACAAAGCACTTGACATGCTAGACATCTGATTTAATGAATCCGTAGCAAAGCAATGAAACCACATGAAGCTAAGAAAACGCTGTTTTGTGTTTTGTGGCCTTTTAAATAATATTAATTCGAGAATTATAAAAGGGGGGCCCCAATACCCATTCGTAAGCCAATATATGGGTTAATTAAAACACTAATGTTTTTGCTATGTATGTATGTATGTATGTATGTACGTAAATGTATAAACAAAATACGAAAGCTTTTTTTCATCATTGCGTCAATCAATATTTACAGTATATGATAGGCAGTGAGCGAGTGAGTACGATAAAAGAGAATACAGCGTGTACGTTACGAGAGGCTAATATTTGGTATACGTTAGAATGGAATCTCCGAAATTTTTTTACAAAATTGATTCAAAGCTTTTACACAAAACAAAATGGAAATCGAAAACTGTTTATTTCACCAAACCACGTTTGGTAGCCTATTATAAACAGATCTGCGATACAGTGGAACCAGCAAATAAGATTCTCTACTTTAAAGAGCCCAAATCTCAAACTTATCCCATCGATTTAAATCCCCCCGATAATTGCCAGCAGTTAAGATCAAACTTAAAAGCCGATTTAGAATGTGAACTCAAATATGCCATGACGTCAAACCTTAATAAAAATCTTCAAAATGCAGAGAAAATAAAAATTTTTGCTGAACGTGAGACTTTAGTGAAACTAATGTGTTGTCGTTATCGAAAAGATAAAATCCAATACACGATACGTGTTTGTCGTTATAACGGAGACCTTTATATAGTGTTCAGAAACAAAGAATTCCCCACAGTATTGGAATTAAATAAATTAAAACATCAAGCAACACGTCTACTTCAATTTAAGCGGAATGTGTTTTCAGGTAAAATTTATTCGTAAATTTTGAGTTTTAAAAAGGGAAACATATTCAGAAAACTAACAACAACTTGCTTTCAGAATCGTTTCATCATGAACCAAAACCAAATGGATCATGTGATCCAAATGACGTTTTGATTGGGGTCCATCAGAGTAGTCTTGGAGAATTTGAGTTAATCTACTCTGGATGTGTTCATGGGATTAAGACCGAGGACGAAATCAAAGATTGGTAAGATCAAGCCCAGACATGACTAGTGTTGTTAGTTTAAAATTGAATCAATCAAGGGTACTATAGCCCCCTTATTCTGATAGATAGTGTGTAGACTTATTAGAAGCGAGCAAGTGGTTTATATCCTCGCTAAGATAAATATTTCTTTCTCATTAGCGTTCTGGCAAACAAAAACTCTTGTGGTAAAATAAAATTCCTATGAAAAATTGCTTAAAATTATCATTCAGAGTTGTAATCAAATTTAGCTTCCGCTACTCATTGATAAAAATAAACTCACGCAACCTTAGTGGTATAAGAAGAATGGTTGTAATATTGACTAAAGGATTCTAATGTTCAATTAAGTGAACAAATTGCAGGTTTTTGAAGCTTTCTCGGCAAGCCGAGAAATCTAGGTCCGAAACCAAATACAAACAAAATAAAAAGGACCAGATTCGAAGCCCGCAGTAAAGTGGCTTCAATCCTCTTCAATACAATCCATCTTTAAAGCCTTTTTATCGCCTGGAAAAGGGAAAAAGGATGGCCAGGATAACAACAAAATTCCCTACTACAGCCTCAAATACAAGGAGGCCGTTATTTCTAGGCAACGATAGGTGGCAGCCCTATAACCTGCTGAGCTGGAACAATAAAAAGATTAAAGAAACGCGGTTCTGGTTTCTGGAAGTAAAATGCCCGCAAAAGGGGGTAATGGAAAAAACATTTTTTGTGGGACTCACAGAGTCATGAGAAAGCATTTATTTTTATGCGTAATATGTATAATGGGGTCGGGTCCCAAAGTGTCAATGATTAGGTAAAGGACTGTAAGTTTATCGTTATTAAACTGCAACACACCATAACTGCAACATGCAAATAATACTATCGAGCGCTAGAAACTGTCACATACTTTTGAGGTTCATATACTGAAGTCAGTTGATACTGTGACGGGAAATTTTCCCGAACCAGGTCTTATCACGGAAATCTTTACGTGTTCAAAACAAGAATGTAACGCTTAGAATTACATACAGTGACGAGCAGAGGTGAGTGCATGTTCACAATACTGAGTTTCGTCATCCACAAAAACAAAACCATACAAGCAAATACAAAAAAAAATTAATTTAAATTCTTTATTTTATTCTTAACAAATAGCAGTAAGAAATAATAATTAATGAAATGAATTCAATGAGTTTGAATGCAAAAACGAAAATAACCCACATAAACTCAATTTTGCACGTTTCAAGAAAATTCAAGAAACTAGCCCAATTTCAATATTTGATCCATAGAAAGTTATTAGAAATAGCTTGATTTACGTGGTTTGAGATGCTTTCTACCAAATGATCAATAAGATCTTTCGGAATTCGATGCCATTTCGCATTTATACGATCGCAAAGTTTGACAATGCCTGTTGAGGCTGTTTCGTGCTGTCCGATTTTCACGAATGGCCTAAAATTTTTAATCGGATTGAGGTCTGAACTTTGTGCGGATATTCCAGCAATTGAAAATTTTGTTTCCCATCCCATATCTTTACAATTTTTGCTGTGTGCTTCGGATCACCATCCTGTTGGAAAATAAATTCTTATTCGGGATAAGCACATTTGTCCATAAAATTCGGAAGATGGGCTTGCAGAATCTTTAGATAGACTTTTTTCACATGATACCATCTACTAAATGTAGAGGGCCAACAGGCCACCATATTAAGCATCCCCAAACCAAAATATTTTCATCGCTGTTTTTAACAGTTTGCTTCACATGGTTTCTTTGAACACGTTCCCTGGATCTGCTTTCCATGTGTTATCTAGTCTGATGAGTCCAAATGTAACCACTTTCAGTAAGATGGAAAACAGTACTGCTAGCGCAGATCCAGGGAACGTGTTCAAAGGAACCATGTGAACCTCGGATTCGAACCCTGGCTTTTACACGTCTAACAAGCCAACACACTACCCACTAGACCACGGCGACTTCAATTGGCGCTTAGGATTGCTGATATATTTTTAAGAATTTTGTACCCGAGAAGATATCTCAGCTTAAGCGGGTATTTGCTTTAACTAAATGCAAAAATTTTCAATTGAAATAGAGCGCAAGCATGCAAGTGTTTTTATATTTTTGCTGTTTCTAGGCGTATTTGCTTTCGCTCCGGTGAATTTAAAGTCATCGCCCAACGATAGATTTTTTGGAAAACTTTTCTTGGAAATTATGTGTTGTTCGCAGAGTTTTTACCAGAAATCTGCTGGGAGGAGGTTGTCGGAGAAATATTTCGTTTCTTTGGAGATGTGTGAGCCGTGGCCAACGCAATACCTATGTATTAGACTATGGCGACTTCTGTACTACTGAGGGAGCAAGAGCCATGGTCTACTAATGATAGTTGGTGATGCTTTACACAACTGAGAAGTCGTAGCAGTGTTGCATTTTGGTAAATGTTTTTAACACTCTCCTAAAATGAAATGGTTATCAAGTCTTTTAAAAAATTAAATCGTACTAATTAAACAGTTTTTAATGTTTTATTGCAGCAACGATATGGATGTCCTCAATACTTGTCATTGGGTTATGACAGATACAAGTTGGACTTGTGAAAAAGATGATCGTCAAGGATTTTTGTCTTTGAAAGTGGAAGGATATCTGGCTAATGCTTTGGATCTTTACATTGCATTTTATTCTGATGATCTTAAAGTTGAAAAACCTATCGTTCATAAACGTCTCTCCAAACTGCCAATGAAAAATGTATGTTACGGTGGGTGGCATCATTTTAAAGAGATTTTAATTAATTTGTGTGTATCTTTACAGAAATCTCATTGTACAGCCTTTCTGTATACATTTTTACAGAAAGTCAACCAGTTAATGTCCAACGATAACGTCAACAGTTTCGACACAGTTTATGAATTTTATGTGGATACTGAGAACCATACTGTCACCTATAAAATATTTAAAGACAAACCAGAAAAAGTTTTACTCACACCAGAATATATGGAATATTGTCGAGAAGAAACTTCGAATTCAGAGTTGGAATAAAATTAAATGAATTTTATACAATTTATAAATAAATTATAAATATTAAGTGAATAAATAAATTAAAAATTTTAATTGTAAGGCTGGTTTAAGTGAAAATAAAAGATTTTAAATTCTCAGTCGTTAGACTGGCAAATCGTATGGGAGTAGGAAAAAACTGCCATGAAGAGTTTCTCAAAACAATCTATCGTTGTGAGTTGACTCTAAACTAGGTGTTCCCGCCATTCATGTATAAAAATAACACGCAAAATATAAATGGTGTGAGAACCTACGTCGTAATCCTGACTGAAGGGTTGTAATTACGAATTATATAGGGTTGCATGAAAAAGAAAGATTCTGTAGTCGGTGTCAATCTGTTAACTTGTAAAGGAGGATATGTAAAGATTTTCAAGTTTTGCCATTTATTTCCATGAAGAAGAGCGCCCTGGTAGCCTAGTAAGAAGTGTGCTATACAATTAGCGTGAGTTCGATTCCCACCAGAGGTTCTGGTCTGTGACACCACACCGAGCACATGCCATTTATTGCCTTGAAGAAGAGCGCCCTGGAAGTCTAGTAGGAAGTGTGCTATACAATTAGCGTGAGTTCGATTCCCATAAGAGGTTCTGGTCTGTGACACTACACCGAGCACATGGTCAAAGTTACGCAGCTTGTATATAATTAGAATATAATTTGTAATTGTATTGTAATTAATAAATAAATAAATTTGCTTGAAGACGTTTTTTTGTATTTGTTTGCATACGACTCATCGTCTATGTATTCGCATTTCAAGTCCTTCTTAAGTATTTGATCTGAACTCACTTTGGACAAATTGTTGAAGTATTATTGAACTCTTGCAATACGAGACTTTATGGCTTTGTAAACCATGTCAAATGATATGGTAACCGGGTACTTGAATGCTTAAACCTTGAGTCGGTTGTATAAAAAATCTATTTCTTCAATCAAATCCCATTTCATTCTATATTAGGTGCAGGCAAATTTAAAAAAGAAAAAAAAAATAAACATATTAAACATGCCTTCAGTTGTTTTCTCCTTGAGCAGCTGTGTATGTTAACTGTTGAACACAAACTGGGTTTTTGTTATGAAATTCAACATCAGTTTGAAAGTGATCGATAACATTTTGGCAATAAAAAACATTTTTTTTTTTATCATTTTGAGTAACTTAGTATGGAACATGTACTAGCAAAGGGAAAGCTGAAGTTGGGAGAACGATTATCGAAAATAACGAATTAATTTAACTGCCTAATCTGATGTAACAAAACTTTGCAAAAAAAACCGATTTGAAGTTTTACAATTTCATACCCTAAAATCTTAAAACGTTGTTGCCATACTTCTATGAAATTTAAAATATTTTCCTTACAAAATAATCCTTTTTCTTTTCAAGTTTAATTATGTTTCGCATTCTCTTTACTGCTTTTACTTCTCATTTTATGTGATCGCATATATTTCATGAAGTTTATTACAGCCTCACTACACTAAAGAGCGGCGAATCATATTGTTAATGCTGTTCTAGCTTTACTTGGATATGTTTACGAAGCCTGTTTCTTGTGATGTTTGCGATTATTTCCCCAGATACGCACTGTATCACTAGCATCGAAAAAAACAAAAACCAAAAAAGAAACCATCATTTGAAGCAGTTTTCCCGTAGGTAGATTAATAAGTCGCTGAGCACATTATTAAACTTACATCAAAATTTGAATTTAATTTGTGTTTGACAGTCATTGATAACAACGTTGATAGAACGTGTTTTGAGGAGAATATGGAATCACATCAAGGTTAAGCTTGATAAAAACTATGGAAACTCTGTACAATTAATTTCAATGGCAAAAAATGATATCCAGTTGAAGTTTCTACTGCCGAAATAATTAAAAATATTGTGCTGATGGTCCCAAATTGAAAGTACAAGTGCAAGTAAAAGTTCTTTACATACATACATAATTGGCCATTACAACTCTTCAGTCAGGATTACGACCTAGCTTCTCACACCACTTATGTTGTGTGCGTTAATTTTATATATGAGTGGCGGGACATACAGTTTAAAGTCGACACCGAACAACAGATTTTTGAGACGCTTTACATGGCAATTTTTACTCTCAGAGTCTTTGCCAGAAATCTGCTGATCTAATAAGCCAACACACTACCCACTAGACCACGGCGACTTCGAAAAAAAAGTTCTATGGAAACCATAAAAATCTTATTTGGCTCTGGGATTTCTATCACTAGAATGTAGAAAATCTTTTTGCAATTATTTAACAACATTCGTAGAAGTTTTTAGCATTGTTTGACCGCAAGATCAACTGTGAACCAACAATATCTAACTACAACAAATAAGAGATTCATATCACAGTGAATCGATGCTAAAGAAGGCCAAGCTAGGTTTATCAACCTACTATAGCAACGTTCAGAAGGATGTAAAGAATATTACCGTACGTTGAATGCTTATATTTGCTTACAATCGGCCAAAAACACTATCGTGTCACAACTTCTGTGGGAGATTTTTGGACGTTAATTAATCGCAACATAGAAGAGGTCAAGGGCACTCATAATTGAGCGCAAATGGGGGATTACAATAAAGAACAAATACCAGGAAAAGAAAAGTTTAACTAGAAAATTTTCACAAGTTTGTCTCCCCTGTGCATGAATTGTGCAACAAACCGCACATGTTGTACGATTGTATGCCAGAAAGTCTGATAGCAGACATTATTAGGAGACTTGGTTATCTAGTATTATATTCTAATAAACATTCAGACAGTGGGTAGCAAAAGTGGGTACATGTTTTAGCTACTTTTCACTTTAATTTAAATCAAAACTATTAATATTTAGAGGATTACAAAGTGTTTTGTGTCAGTTTTTAAACAAAACAAAACAAAACCGATGAACAAATTTTGAATTTTCCATTATTTTATTACTTTATTGTATAATCTGTAAGACAAATCATTAATTTACGTTTTAATAACCATGAAACTGCATTGAATCTGCTTTAAAACATTCAAAAAGAGATCTCAGGTTGGTCGTACATTTTATTGTTGTGAACAAACGTTAATTAATCGTTCACAAATTAATGATTCAATATAGCTTCCTTGAGGTTATTAATCCTGCGGTCATTTGTTCAGACAGTACTAACACTGGACATGATATTATAGAGCCAAGCCACCTAAAACTAATATAAGATGGCATACAGATTGACTGGAAACGAGAAAACGAATATTCTAACTAACAGAGCCAAAGTGTTATACACCGCAAGTGCAAGCTAAGAAAGTGTGCGGAAACTTCGCTTCCATTGTTGCAGAAAAATGACAGACTAGGAAGGCTTAGAAGGATACTTTGCGGCATTCCTGATGAGGTGAAAACCATGGGTATTTTAAGATTGAATAAGATCTCCTTGAATACAAAGGAAGACAAAGGCGTAAAACAATCAGTGGCTAGTATTACGCCAACTTATTGGAATGATTTAATTGGTGAAGTCAAGAAATAATTTTTTTACACTTGAACAATACAAAATTGCATGCTTAAGATGGTTTTTTTTACCATGTTTGCCAATCCAATCGGAATAATATAGATGGATTACCTTTAAAACAAAAGATTATTAATAGCCAGTATTATGATGTCTTACTGGGTCCATTTTAAAAATATTTATAAGGCCAAAAAGGACTCTGACCAGGACATTGAAAATATATGAACGAATGGCATTCAGTTTCCATAAATTAGACTACGAGGTGGTGTTGAAAAATAAAAAAACCAAAAACTTATTTACCTACCCTCGTATGTATTCAATTCTTTTGTTTCAAAAAGCCTTTACAAGATTATTACCCCCGGTAGTTGGATACGATGGAACAGAGAATTGGATTCTATTGGATTTGTGATTTCTATTTCGTTTATTATTTGCCATTCAGCTTTAACGATTCTTTTTCGCGTAATGCCAAGGAGAAATGGCCAAATGACAATGCTGCCGCGGTTGAGGTGGTGGATGAGGGAGGTTGGGGAGTGCAAAAAGTGAAACAAAAACATAAAAAGGGTGCCTGAAATGAAAATAATTTATAAAAATGCAATTCGTTTATATTTATGCGCGAAATTTCACGCCATGAATGAATTTTTCATGAGTTGTGTGGCATAAACCAAAAAAAAATGTCTCTTTTCTGTTGTTGTTGTTGTTGTCGTGGGCCTTTATGGTTGGATTTTATTTCATTTTTTTTAGTTAAAAACTTGGTTGTTTTCTATTTTATTTCGACCAGTATACAGCAGCAGATATAGTTTGTTGTGTGATGTGGATTATGATGATGACTGCAGCGATGCAGCAAATAAAGATCATCGTGTTGATAGTAGTCATCTCCCTTTAGTGAGGGAAAGATGAAAAGAACTTGTACAGCTTTGTGTCCATGTTGCCTGTCCTTTGATTTGATGTGTGTGTTGTGTGTTGTGTGATATGAACATCATACGGTTAATAATGAATTGTAGATGTTTGTTGCAACTTCCAAGTATGTATGTATGTATGTTGCATATAAAATGTTTGTATTTATATTTAATATTGCAACTAGTTATTGTAGTAGTTGTTGTTGTTGTAGTTTTTGTTTTTATATGGTTCTGGTCGTTTTGTCCGTTTGATGATGGATGCAAGTGCGGTAACACCAACAACTATGCGGCTTTTGTTTTGCAAGGCTGGCTGGGCTGGATAGACTGATGCCTTCAAACATATAGGCAGACAGATAACCCTGTTGCTTGTCATTGCCGTAAGTGTTGCAATGTTTATATGCCTGTGGTCGATTTTTTTTTATTTCTTTCATTCTTTATTGCATTTAAATAAGTTCTCTCTCTTTTCGTTTTTGTGTGTGTATTTTATTTTTATGAAATAAAACGTTTTTAATTGTGATTTCATTAAAATAATTATTTTAAGTGTTTTTTTTGTTTTGTGAATAAGGGTGGGTGGGTGGTGGTGGTTTTTGGTTATACAGAGCCCAAGTACAAACGGAATTAAATAAACATCAGTGTAACAAACATAATCGCACTGTTATTGAAACCTTCATGCTTGAAGAGTTGTAAAGACAACTGGGAAATTAAATTTTTTTTATATTACGTGTCCAATGCCGTCCTTACCTGTTAGGTAAGTTAGACACTACAACCGAATTTTAAGTTTAACTAGAAAATTTTCAGAAGTTTGGCTCCCCTGTATATGATGCTAAACCAACTGTACATGTTGTAAGGTTGTATGCCAGAAAGTCTGATCGCAGATATTCTAACAGTGGGTAGCAAAAGTGAGTACATGCTATAGCTACTTTTCACTTTAATTTAAATCAAAACTATTGATGTTTAAGAGATTTCAAAGTGTTTTTAGTTAATTTTCAAACAAAACTAAACAATCCAGAACATGTACTTAGTTTAGCACCGATGAAAATATTTTGAATTTTCCATTATTTTATTACTTTATTGTATAATCTGTAAGACAAATCATTAATTTACGTTTGAATAACAATTAAACTGCATCTGAATCTGCTTTAAAACATTCAAAAAGTGATCTCAGGTTGAACATACATTTTTTTGTTGGGGACAATTGTTAATTAATCGTACACAAATTAGTGGTTCAATATAGCTTGCCAGGGGTTATTAATCCTGCGGTCATTTATTAAGAAAATACTAAAACCGGACACGATATTATAGAGCCAAGCCACTTAAAACTAATATAAGATGACAGGCAGATTGACTGGAAATGAGAAAACGAATATTCTAACTAACTGAGCCAAAGTGTGAGGAAACCTAGCTTCAATTGTTGCAGAAAAATGTCAGACTAGGAAGTATTAGAAGGATACTTTGCGGCATGCCAGATGAGGTGAAAACCGTGGGTATTTTAAGATTGAATAAGTTGGTCTTGAATACACTATTGACAGTATTTACGGGGCACTTCGGGACACAGCGCAATGCATAATATTGGCGTATTGACAATTGATAATTGCAAAGTAAAAGCATCGAAACGATGGATAAAAAAAATCACTTCAATGTTGTTAACGACTCAAGGCGATTATATTAACTTATGCGCTCTTAAAATTTTCCATAATTCTCAATTAATTTCCATACACGTTTAATACATAGTTTAAATGCTTTTACGAATAATATTTCCTATTCACATACAATATCTTATGTGTCTTGAGTAAGTTTTGTGTAAATATTTGCCTCTTTTGCAATTACATTTACATTCATAAACTCATAATGAAAATGTTGCTTATTTCAGTCAGTCAGTTAGCCAGTCAGCCAGTCAGCTGTTATGTCATGGTACATTATTTCATATTACGACTCGTCTTATGCATCATTTAATTTCATTACTTCCGTTTATTATTTCTTATGTACATCTTCTGCTTCTTTTGCTTTTCAATTATTTTTATTAAAAAAAAATGTTTTTTTTTAAATAATTTTATTGGTTTTCTTTGTAACGCAAGAAATCATTGTACTGAAGTCATATTCGCCAAATACAATGCAAAAAACTTAAATTGAAATTGTTTTTGTTTTCGCTTATCGAGGGAATAAACAACTTTAACGGTTTTAAACCACTAGAGTTTTATGTTTAACGGGATATTATTTGTTTGGCAATACAATTACAGATTATATTTAAGTATTTAAGACCCCTTATGCACGCTGTGTAGTGGTGTAACAGACTAGAATCTCTGAAAGGAATTGAACCCATAACCCTTACGCTAATGGTCTAGCACACCACCCAGACAATATATCGGCTAAAACTTTTTTAACACCATCTTCCCTGGACATGATATCCTATTCACCAATTAAAAAAGAATTGTCGAGGTTGTCAAAATATTGCGTGGTATTCGTGGCATTTAGTGGCAAAATATGATTTCCAGCATACGTCTGACCCGCCTAAAGGAGAAATAACGACATATAATGACATCAGCGTGTAAATTACACAAATCAGTCAATTTTAAAACATGTAATGCTGATTCACTTTAACTGTCTAAAAATTATCTCCACTCGGAGACATGATATCATACGTACTTATATACAGGGTGGCTGATATGTATTGCAACCAACTTCAGGTTGTTATCATTTGTCAACCGCTCGTCTGACAGCTGACAGATTTATTCCAGTGACAATTCATTTTACTATTTACAAGCTTACAAAAGCATTTTGATCTATTGCATTCAGAAAAAAAGTTATTCGTGATCGAATTCAAGCGTGATAGTGTGATTACTTTATATTTGGCTGGAAAACCACAGGTGGCTATCGTTAGAGCCCAACAGCACTTAAATGTGAATAAATCTTTTGATTCTCGTACAATTGCTCGTTACCGTGTTACTGGCAGTGTTATATCGCGTTCAAAAAGTGGACGAAGAAAAACGGTAACAACACCAGAAATGATCCGAAAAGTGAAAGCCAGATTTGATCGAAATCCACACCGCAGTGGTAGAAAAATTGCTCGTGAGCTGTACATATCGCCAGAACGGATGCAACACATATTGAAAAATGAGCTTGGACTAAAGCCATTGAGATTCCAAAAAGTGCAAAACCTCACCGATGAACAAAAAAAGTTAGACTGGAAAGAGCCAAGGAGTTACCTCGCTTGCACGAAAGCGGCCAGTTACCGAATTTGGTTTTCTCCGATGAAAAACCTTTCCAAATTGAGCAGTTTGTGAACAAACAAAATGCTCGGGTTTACTTGCCAAAGAGGTCAGCTGAAAATTTACACCTGCGATTGGCCACCAGAACTCAAGCGCCGCCGATGGTAGTAGGGTGGGCCGCCGTAACGGCCGATGGTCGCTCCCCACTCGTATTCATCGACCGTGGGGTCAAAATAAATGCCGAATATTATCGGCAAAATGTCTTTAAGGCAGTATTGAAGCCCTGAGCAGGCAAACAATTCTGCCGCAAAACGTATATTGTAAGATGACATAAAGATTGATTCGAAATGAGAAAACGAATCTTCTAACTAACAAAGCCAGAGTATTACACATTACGAGTTTGTATAATTCAAAACCCTTCAATGCATTGAAGTCCAAGCTAAGAAAATAGGCGGAAACTTCGCATCAACCATTGTTGAGAAATTAAGAATTACAAAGATTCTCTACACCGATTCTGATTAGGGGAATACCATGAATATTTAAAGATTAAATAAGGACGACTTTAATACACTAATAGGATACACTCCTCAATACATGAACACCTGCATAGTATTGGCATGATGACAGGTGATAAGTGCGATGTAAAGGCATTGAAAGGATAGAACAGATTTTATGACATTGCCCAACATTTGTAGCTTTGAGAGTCATTGTATAACTCTGTACCAGACTTCACAAGTCTTAGAGAAGTAAGCTGGAAGAAGTTAGTCTTCCAATTCAAAATGTGATTTGTATCCGTCAGAATTAATGACTTGTTGGTCTCCTTCTTTATCCACCTACTGAGCTACCTACCTATGAAGGGAGATGTACAGAACACGCTGTTTACAGCAATAAATATGGCATAGAGGCAGGCAATTTCTACTGGCAAATTGATCACAAACAATGTGATAAAAATACAGGCAAGCATTCATGTAGTATAGGGTATTATATATAGTATAGGGTATTTTTTCAAGCCCTTACTATCCATAAATTTAAATAAAACAAAGTGAGTGTAGATATCAACGAAATTGTTTATGCGTCTGAAACATCTGTTGACACCATTATGTGTGGCACTGCGATTTCCGTGAATGGAGATCATCCGAAATGTAAAACTTTTCCATGGCTACGGCAAACAAATCAGTTTATCTTTGATCGACGGCATGGGTTACGTCGGCTTTGTGAACGTTGCCTTATGTGGTTTGTGGCTTATTGGCCTACATCTGAGACTTAAGTAAGCCCCACAAAAAAACGTCTAACGGAGTTAAATTGCACAGTTTTGGTGGCCATCACTTGAGATTATTATGCTGTCAAATCGCTTGTACAGACTATCCAATGTGGCATGAAATATGTGGTACCTAGTGCTATTCTATTGACATTATATGTCGTTACCAGTAATGGACTGACATTTTGGTCTAGCCCGCCGAAAATCCCTAATGGACAATGATTATATTAAGATGCATTGAACATTCTTGGTTATCATGTGCATTGGTATCGTCCTGAACTCCTTTCATTCAAAAGTGGGTGTCATCGCTAGACATGATTTTTCGATAAAAATCTAATGCAGTTGCCAACTGTTTCTGCAATGGAACTCGACCTGGGTATCCAATGACATGAAAAACTTTTTTATTGCATGATATAAAAAATATTTATTTGCTTTTTCTCTTTTATAATTACTGTTATAAATATAAGAAATCTAAATTATTGTTGGCTCTTAATCAATTAATTCTCGATCATTAATTAATTGCCTTCCTGCGATAACTCCTTACTTCTTCATATGATGGCTCCATATGATTTACACAATTTGCAACGCCGATAAGATTTACTAGGAAAAGAAAACAAAAAAAAAAAAAAACTAAGAAGAAGAAATAAAGAGAAACAAAAAATCTGAAAAAGAAAGGAAAATAAAAAGAATTATTCTTTTAATTAATAGTGGCCGCAATGGAAAGGCAAAGAAAGTATTGAGATGAAGACAAAGCCGAGTAACAGACACCCATTCTAAATGAAATGATCAATGATTATGAGACACAACAACAATAAGCAACAAAACAACAGAAAAAGGAGCGGCAATTTTATGTTGCTGAAGCTGTTGCAAACTATTATTGGATGTTGTGTAGCTGGATACCGACAGAATTTAACACAATAAACATGCAGCACCGCCAGTCAGTTGGCGAGTGAACCACTGCAATTGTTTTTTATGTTGTTTGTTCTAAATATGTCTTAGATTGGTTGCTTGTTACATCACAATTGCAATATTTTTTTCTATTTTTGTTTTTGTTTTTTTCCATTTTTCCATTCTTAAAGGAAATAGAGAAAGAACAAAAAATCCCACCAAATACAAACAAAAAAAATAAAGAAAAAAAGAAAAAGGAATTCGTTAAATAGTAGAGAAACAGTTGCAATTGCACGACATACTGTATTAGCAACAGTATTAAAGAAAGAAAGACAACAACAACATAAAACTAACTGCAACCAGTTAGAACAACAACAACAAAAAAAAGAAAAAAGAATTCATGCAACATAACTACTTTAGTTCTTAATATGCCACAAGACTACTTTCTAAAATTCATTACGTGCACTGCCATTATCGTTTATTTGCTGCTGTTGCTGTTCAGAGAAGAAGAAGAAACCGATAAAAAAAACAGAAAGATTTAAACACTTTAATACACTTCTAAATGCTACAATACAATACAATACAACAACAAAAACAAAACAAACGAATATTTAAAGATCCTCAAGTAAAAGGTTGAAATTGCTTCAAATCCCAATAATTGTACATGAGTTGAGGTATTTTAATGTGTTTTATACCTTAAATTGGACTGCTACATGCCTCCCTAGCACCAGAAGACTAGCTGACTTAAGTCCACTTCAAAAAGATACCATCATTGTTTCTACTTTATCTTCTAACAGCCCCAGGCAATTTTCTTTAGTTAAAGGCCTTACAAGCCAACCGAAACCAGCCCGGAAATTTGTTTTCGGAAAATCAACCTATTACGGGCCGAGTCTCAAGTGGAACGTTGAAAATCTACATGAAAACATGCTTTCTGCGAACGGTTTATGACATCGTGACATGTTAAGAATATATTTTTATGCCAGCAGCTATTCATCAGCATATCTGCATACTGGTGACCCAGAAAATAATGAATTTCGTAAACAATAGGAGAAATAATTTTCTCCATGATCACCTTATACTAGTTGGAAGCTTTTGCTGAATGAGTTTTTGTTCTTCTTGTGAGGTAACACTGCTTCACTTGCCTTTGATGTTCGTCAGAAGTCAGAAGGTTGTTTAGATGGACTATTTGACCAGAATAACTTGCTTAATTGATCATTACAAACCACCCTTTAGTCCGGATTACAACCTAGCGTCTTACAACGCTTACGTTGTGTATGTTAATTTTATCCAAGAGTAATGGATGCTGCAATTTAAAGTCGACACCAAACGATAAGTTTTTCTAAGAAACTTAGGTTAGGTTAGAAGACGTGTATCTGTCGGTAAAGACAAGCACAGTACCCGGAGGTCGAAATTGATCCATTGTACATTGGCCTTAGGGGAGGAAGGAAATAGAGGATATACGAATGTAGGTAAGGAGAGGGAGAATGGGAAACGGAGGAATTACATGTAAAGAAACAGACACAAAACAAAAGAGGTTGAGAGTGCGACTACACTTATGAAGCCCTAGAACCTCTCAACCAGCCCAAGCTTCTAAAGAATCTGTGGAGAGCCTTGATATCGGCTCTCGACACAAAACTCAAGTTCTCAAAGAAGGTCCTCAACCTCAACCTACCAAGGGCTGGGAGTTATAATAGTCCGACTGGGATCTGTTCCAGATCCCCGTCAGCGACCTAATCTCGCAGTGCCTCATGATAAAACCGGCAACCAACCTTAAGCTGGCCTTAACCAAGCCCAGCAGCCTCTCTGACCCCTTGCTGTCCACAGCAGGCCCTAGACGCCTAGAAACAGAACATCCGTTCTCCCTACGCAGTTACAGAAAAAGTCAACACACTACCTACTAGATAATGGTAATTAACTGTCGAATAATCTTACATACATAATCGGTCATTACAACAGTCAGGATTATTGAGCTAGTGTGGTGGAAAAAAGCTTTGTATAAATGTATAAATAGGAGAAGGTGTTTTTGTAAGCGGCAGAGTTTGCCGTTGGTTACGCTGTTGCAATTGCCGATCTTACCTTGGTAAGGGCAAAAGGAGATCTATTAATAAAATTCAAGGCAAAGTTGTTGCCGATTTGAGTTTTCATTAGAATCTGTATTATTTCTGGCCAAAGGGCTCTTTTTATACCAAAATTTACATATTTGCTATATTATTCTAATTTACATTGTATCTCACTTAATCCTATTCCATACATGTACTTACTTTAATTTCGATAGTCGCAACTTGAAGAATTGACCAATCATCTAGTCTTTGAATTGGGGAATTGAGTGGCTTTATCAATGTCACTCAATTACCAATATGATCCCTTTGGATATTCGTCACATTTGATTCAAGTGCGGCTTGATCGATATTGTTTATGTCTGCAGTATGTTGTGAGTACAGCAGTGTGTAATGAAAGAGCACACTACACTCTCGCCCTTAAGAGAAAAATTAGGGGATTAATTTTTCTAAGCACATGCATGCATTAATTTTATGATATTTCTTATAAAAATTGTTTTTACAATTGTATATTTATTTTTATATTTATATGTATATATACATATACATATATATTTTTTTTTTATTTAATGATAATAAATTTATAAAATTGAATTATATGGTTTTAATTGATTATTATGAAATTGTTGGTTTTTCCATTATAGTCTATTGAAGTATTTACTCCATTTCTACTTACAATTCTATATGGTCCCTTATACGGACTTTGGTTTTTCTTCCTATTTTATACTTTTAGTAATACTAGATCATCTACTTCTAAGTCTAGCTTATTTTTATATTTATTATTTAATGTTCTTTTTTCTTTCGTTGTAGTAAATATGTCTTTGGCTTTATTTAATGCAAATTGTAATCTAACTCGTAGCTCTTGTACATAGTTATCATAGTTGTAAATTTTGTTTTTGTTTATATTAAAAGTATCAGATGGCAAGCTTGGTAATTTACCATATACTAATACAAAAGGTGAATAGCCTGTATCTATATGAGGAGCTGTATTATAAGCGAATGTAAAATATGGAATCCACTTGTCCCATTCATAATCATTTGCCGTTGTCAGAAGAAATTCATTAAGGACTCTATGGTTTCTTTCAACAGAACCTAACGTTTCGTGGTGGTATGGTGTTGAAAATATTGTTTAATTGAAGTAATGAGCATATTGTTCATTAAGTCATTTACAAATTCTGTTCCTCTATCAGATTTAAGTACTTTAAACTGTCCATACTTTAGAATAAATTGTTCAACTAGTGTTTTTGCTGTAGTGAGTGCATCTTTAGTTGACATTGGGTGTGCAACAACAAATTTTGTTAATTCACATTGCATTGTTAGTATGTATCGGTACTCGTTTGAAATACGAAGAGGACCTACAGTGTCGATTGAAATCATTTCAAAACTATTGTTAGGTGTATTTGTTTGTATATTTTCTATTGAGACTTTTCTTAAAATTTGCCCAAATATCTTTTAATCTTTTCACAAATTCCTCCATATAAAATGTTTACCTTATTATTTTATACATTTTATTTTTATTATTATATACTATTACACATACTTATATAAGTTTTATTTTATTAATTAATTTTTTTTTTAATTTATATTTATACCTCTGTTATAGCATTATTATTAACAGGGTTATTATAACTATTATCCACCCTTTTCCGAACATAATTTTTAAAATATTTGTTTATTCTGTATATTATGAATATTATAATTCCAATTATTAATTTTAAATCAATTTCTTTCTTAATTTCTAACTGGCTATATTTTTATAGTTTTCCTCTATTATTGCCTATTTCCTTTGAGGACTTCCCATTGCTTATTTCCTTCTTAATATTATCAATTTCAATCAAGTGCGGCTTGATCGATATTGTTTATGTCTGCAGTATGTTGTGAGTACAGCAGTGTGTAATGAAAGAGCACACTACACTAGTTTCTTACACTACTTATGTTGTGGGTGTTAATTTTATACATAAACGGGTCCCCGTAGTTTAAAGTCGGCTCCGAACGACAGATTTTTGATAAACTTTTCATGGCAGGTTTTTTTTTACTCTCAGAGTTTTTTCCAGAAATCTGCTGAGAGGAAATCGCCGAAAAAATATTTTGATGCCTGGCCTGGGACTCTGGACCCTGGCTTTACGTTTAATAAGCCAGCAGACTACCAAACTAGATCACGGCGACTTCACTTCGATTAATCTTATAAAATGTAAAATTTTTTCGTATTCGCCAAAACTTTTTCATTTTGTCTTTGGTTTTAGTAGACGAATACTTTAACAACTACGCAATGCCATCTCTGACAATGTAGAGTATTGAAAGAAAGTACAAAGAAATTTGGCAATAAGCACAAGAGATAATCCAAAGTAAAGCCTTTCTAAAATGTTGTTAATTTAAAAATTACAAAAACAACAACAAAAAACTATTCATTGAAAGAAATTAAAATACGCGATGGTAAATAAATGGCCAACACAAAAAAGCAAAATCAATGTGAACAATTATACTCGAAAAAAAGTAGAAAAAAAGGAGAAAAAAGAAGTTGCAAACAATAATACTCTTTCACCCCCGCAGCAGCCGTAATAAAAATTATAAAATTTGTGGCACTTACTTAATTTTCCTTCTAAATAGATGGTTAGGCAGATTACAAGTAAACTTTCACACTCTTGTCGACGAGAGATGACTTTTTCAACCTCTTTGATGTTGATTAAGTGTTGATAATGGAAACAAGCTGAAGTCATTTAATCGTTTTCCATTCTTGCTCTTTTTTTTTACTTTACTTTTACAACATAAAAGCGTTGTGTTCGAACATTTTATTAACACTTTCCCCGTAATTATTCTCTTATTACCACCACCGCGTCTTAAAAAGCAAATCTCAAGTGCAAAAATTTAAAAGAAAAAAGGCGAAAAACAAACTAAAAAATTTCATTTTTTTTTAAATAGACGCGACAAAAATCGATTATACAGTGATAGACATTGTTGTCGATATTATTCCCTATGAAAAGGTTAACACATTAATAAAGTAAATGTCAACAGCATTCAACTTTTGCAAACACCAGCGTGTGCCACCAGCATCAGCTTTATCTTGAGTTCTCATCATCATCATTCCAATACAACAAAGCGTGTCTTGTACATCAGAGTGAAACTTTAAGGTTGAGGCCACCCTGTAATTCATGTTCATTTCCTTTTTGTTGGTCTATATCTTCCGTTTTTCTTGTTTCTTCAACTCATTTTTATTTTAAAATTTTTTTTTTGTCTTTTGTTTTCTTTTTTTTGGCTTAAAATAATGCGTATCATCTTACAAGACTAAATACTTGTATTCCCCTTTATCTTCTGCTTTTTCCTTCATTTTTTTTGTTCATCGCTTAATGATAAACAGAAATTATTGTTGCTTTTACTGTAACGTTTAACAGGGGAGAACAAACTTGGAAAGAGATTTTTCTACAATCCATAATAGACGACTAACACTCATGGAGGTATGTTGTTTTGTATTGACACAGTAAGGAGTGTGCATGAAAAAATTTTGTTATACTCGTACATTTATACGATCCATAATAGACGAATAACACTTATAAGATATGCTGTTTGTGTGTTGACACACTTAGGAGTACG